>JAHDVE020003585.1:0-29948 GCA_022606495.2 Halesus radiatus
TAAAAGTTGCTTACCTATACCTATTCTAATTCGATTTGTCTTTCATTGTTTTTAAACCCACATGCCATCATAAAAACTTTCTGAGCGATTTTCAAGGCAGGCACAGTTTTTCAGTCTTTATGAACTACACGCCACTGACAGTTGCCAATCTTATAAGACAAAGGGTACACTGCTCTCCATAGAAGGAATTCGCGTGTATCCTGAAAGACATTTTATGCGTTACACATTTTTTTTACGATGGAGATTTTTTTTTTCAACATTAATTTATTCGATAGCATGCCAAGCCGGGATTTAAAAGTTAAAGTACATTGGACAAATAATAAGGAACTCCAATGAAAAATATTATCGCTATAAAAATACGTATTTATATAGATCAGCAAACGCCAATTCTGAATATATAACTTTAACTATTTATAAATCGTTATATAGAAGTGAACAAAAAATCTTCTCATCAAAATATCGTGTTGTGTTGGTACTATTAGCATTTTGGAACATCTAACGTCACGTGTGTATTCTAATTTTTATTTTTCAATCTAGTTTTGAATATTTTTTTTAATTTTGAGGGAATTTAAACTTTTTCATTGTTGTCAAAAAAACGATTATTAACAAACTAACTAACTAACTAACTAACCATCACGCCGTTTCCCCGCAGGGGTAGGCAGAGAGGACGGACCGCCAAACAACTCGATCTTGGCATACACTTCTTGCTTCATTCACATTCATACAACGCCTCATGCATTCTCTTCTGTTATTCCGACTTCTGACATGGCCCGACTCGAGTATTTGATTCACTTGATCGTGCCATGTCTTCCTCAGGCGTCCCCGGCTTCTTCTTCCATTCACATTCGCGTCATATATTCTCCTTACACTCCTTTCTTCGTTCATTCGCTCTACATGCCCAAACCATCTAAGCGTCCCTTTCTTAATCTTGCTCACTACGCTTACATCGGCCTTGCATTCTTTACGAATCTCAACATTTTTCACTCGATCATACATGGTTTTACCACACATTCGTCTCAGAGATCTCATTTCTACAACATTCCGTCTACTTTCATCCTTCCTCTGCCAGTTCCATGCCTTACTGCCATACATCAAGGTTGGTATCGGTATATATTAGAGTATTCATTAGCAAACCAACTATCAATACGAACATTACAATATTTTATTCTTCAATACTATTATTATTCTTTGAGTTAAAGTTTCTAAAAGGTACATAATATTATTCCTTGTGTTTAGATATAGTTTATTATGAATAGAATATAAATTGTTGTACGGTAAAGTTCATCCTTGTATTGACATTTGACATTTTAACCTCAAAACTGACCGGCCATTGATTTGAAGCGTTTTGGCGGACTTTGAAAATTTTAAATTTTGAAAATTATTTTGACTTTTCAAAATTTAAATTTTGAAAATTATTTTGACAATGAAAACTGACTTTAGAAAATAAGGAAATATACTGGAATTTAAGTTTGAACGTCATTATGGTAAATTTAAAACAATGGACTGGATTTAATTCTTATGTTTTCTATACTGCAGCCTTTCCCATGAATCGTTTTCAATTTTCTTAAATTATTTCCCCATAATAATATAATATTAACATTCAATGGTGAGTTAAGCTTCAACCGTAAACTCTTGTTCAATCTGTTATTAATTTTTTTTATAAATATAACGGACTGCAACTGACAACAATATAACGGTAGCAATTAAAATGCCGTCAATCACGACCGCCCGATCATCTGCAATCCTTATCTGTAATCATGTTAGGCCTATGACGATGCATTGAGCATTGAGCTCTGACGACGATTAGATATACTCGTATATACGTATGTAATATATAATGAACACTTGTATAATTAGATTTATTTGCCGATAAACGATAAACATTGCATCGGTGATAGCGTCATTAGGATGGCTGCCGTTCGGAGCCATTAAACTGCGGCGGAATTTTGCAATTAGTGAAATTGCGAGCCATCGCCATCCATGTTCTATGTGCCGTAGCTAAACCGTAGTTATCAATACGAATAGGTGGTGGTCAGTGAATGTGTACACTGCGCACCGTGTGGGGTACACCGTCATACTGGAGTCCGGGAGACCTTGCAACGGGTGGTGGTCGTGTTACAATGCAGGTAGTCGAACCAGGTGCAATGGATAACGCCCCACTAGCGATATTTTGATGGGGTGATCAGATTTGCCATTACACCTGATAAATCCAAATTATTATCGACAGGGCTGCCAATATCTCTCAAACTGTTCCCTAGTAAAACCAACTTGGCTAGGTATTGATAATTCTTTTTGTGCAATTAAAACGTACAAAATAATGTCCTCAAAAGATTGGTATTCACTTTGTGGCGTCATTATTAATAAATGAATTAATAATTACTTTGTTTTCACCCCTTAATTAATATATTCATATCAACATGTTTCGCAATATACCGCCTTTTCTGATTTCTTGATTTGTGAATTAAATATATTTCAAAATCATTTTTTCTTAATAGCTATCTCTTGAATTTATTTTCATAATAATATTAATGGTAAAAATAATAGTTTTTTTAAAATTTCTAATGTAAATTTGTTATTCAACGTTTTGTAATATTTTTTTATTAACAATTTTGATTAATTACTTACCTAATTTAATCCATTATTGTTTACGTTTATAATTCGTCTATTCTAACATTATTGTGTTCTATCTTAATCATTTGTCTATACTTGACATTATTATTTTTAGTATTCCCTATAAATATTTCTGATAAGAAAAGCGTCGCTTTCGAAACAAGTCGATATGTGGTGACTATAGAGTATTTTTAATTAATTTATTTAAGATCTTACTTTAGAAAAACCTACGAAATATTTATTTTTTAACACCGCATTGGTACTATTTTTTTTTTCTGTGGCACTTTTAAATGTATTGATTTGACCTGCAGAGTTTAAAATAGAAGCATTTGAAACTAGACTAAATTTTCACTCCGAGAAGTATTCTGGCTGTGAAACGAATGTTTAATTGCTTGCCCCGAGAATATTCCGATTTCTCCTTAACTCCTAATGATCTGCAAATACAAATCACTCCATGGGCATCATTTTGCGCTAGGGGCTAGGGCTGCAACACGGTCGCAATGGAATGATTTACATCTACAGGTTTGCTTCCAGTCAACGATTCAGGAGCATTGTAAAGATTTATTGCAATTTATGAGATTCAGTGGCCAACTGACCGCCGATCACATTATGGATTTCCAGGTTATTTTACCCAACTGAAGCGGTAAACCACCATACGAAGAAAGGCACTTGTTCATAATATATTACTTATTTTTTTTAAATTATTTTTTTATTTATTTACGGACTAATTTCCAATTATACAAAATACATAACACGAAATGAAATTAACAAGAGCTACAGAAAAAGAACAGTACATATGTAATACAAGAATGAAGCAATGACAAAAAGAGGACCAAATACCATATACATTTGAGAAGACATTCAAGTCAAAGCCTGAACAACGCTTTAATAGAGTTAATGATTTTAGATATTCTAAATGATAATCTTCGAATTCTAATTTCGAAAAGCCTTACAAAAATCAATCAGAGTGGTACCAAAAATTTTAGGGCCCTGGCTTGACTTAACAAATCTCGACCTTCTGGACAGTGGAGAATGGTACCCATAATTAAAGAAAAGAAATTTATTGTTTCCGAGTCTACGGCAACGAATGTTTAACTGAGTGAGTTGCAACAAAGAAGGAGAGTCAATAATACAATTCATTATTTAAAAACGCAAATAACTTTAAAGTCTTTCCTACGCTTTTCTAATATAGAAATGTTTATGGTTTGTTCAATTTCAACATAGGAGTAATCGCGTCTTTCTCGCAATAATCTTATTTATTTAAAAGATTTGATACACAAAACAAATTGGTAATGGGTGAAACTCAGGTGGCAACATGCACGTTAGAGGAACTCTCGATAAAATAATTTTAATATGTATTTTTGCACACAATCTTAATTCATTCAATTGATAAAACATCAATTGTAAGTTAAGAAAGCATAAAAATATATTTTAAATGTTATAATGTGAGAACTGTTATCCCTGCAAGGGAAGAACTCTTCGGAGATATTTCCATGTTACCGAGGCATTTTTCTGAAAGCTCAAACCCCGTCACTGACAATTAATGTCTAATTATTGAATTCAACAACAGTTTTGCAAAATGGAAGACATAATATTATTTGATTATGTAAAATTTAGATGATAAAAATATATTTTAAATGTTATAATGTGAGAACTGTCATCCCTGCAAGGGAAGAACTCTTCGGAGATATTTCCATCTTACCGAGGCATTTTTCTGAAAACTCAAACCCCGTCACTGACAATTAATGTCTAATTATTGAATTCAACAACCGTTTTGCAAAATGGAAGACATAATATTATTTGATTATGTAAAATTTAGATGATAAAAATATATTTTAAATGTTATAATGTGAGAACTGTCATCCCTGCAAGGGAAGAACTCTTCGGAGATATTTCCATCTTACCGAGGCATTTTTCTGAAAACTCAAACCCCGTCACTGACAATTAATGTCTAATTATTGAATTCAACAACTGTTTTGCAAAATGGAAGACATAATATTATTTGATTATGTAAAATTTAGATGATAAAAATATATTTTAAATGTTATAATGTGAGAACTGTCATCCCTGCAAGGGAAGAACTCTTCGGAGATATTTCCATCTTACCGAGGCATTTTTCTGAAAACTCAAACCCCGTCACTGACAATTAATGTCTAATTATTGAATTCAACAACCGTTTTGCAAAATGGAAGACATAATATTATTTGATTATGTAAAATTTAGATGATAAAAATATATTTTAAATGTTATAATGTGAGAACTGTCATCCCTGCAAGGGAAGAACTCTTCGGAGATATTTCCATCTTACCGAGGCATTTTTCTGAAAACTCAAACCCCGTCACTGACAATTAATGTCTAATTATTGAATTCAACAACCGTTTTGCAAAATGGAAGACATAATATTATTTGATTATGTAAAATTTAGATCATAAAAATTATACTATTGTATGACGCTTTGTGGTTATCCATTATAATCGAATGAAACAATCGGACTTTGTTTTATCCACATTTATTTTTCACGCCTACCGGTTTCGTAACAACCGTTCCATCGTCAGGGCAAAGTATATACTAAACAATCTTACAAAATTATGGCAGAACATACGTAATATTTGTAACAGTGGGGGTGGGGGCGTGAATAGGGATTAGTAAAAAATGGGGGAATAGATAGAGATTGAGGGAGGGGTGAAAGGAAACATATTTAAAATGGGGCTGTAAGATAGGTTTTTTTGATTGTTAATAATAGACTAATTATTATTAAGGGATTTCTTCATTTCCAAGGCCTCTAAATTATCTAAGCGTTTACCTTTACTATTAATGTGAAGAATATGGTTCCCCGTATTTTGATCAAAACTGTGATTGTTTGAAATAATATGATTAGCGAATTCAGAAAAATTATTATCTTTAAGACATCTTACTTGTTTTTTTATTCTAATGTCGAAATTATGGCTTGTTTTTCCCATATAAAATGAGGACTAATCTTTACAATTTATTTTATATATACCGGAGAGAGTAAATTTATGGTTTTTATCTTTAGTGTGTAAAAAATTTCCAAGATTATTCCTTGTATAAAAAGCCAGTGTATTATTAGGAGGAGGATTTTTGAAGCATTGAACTGAAAAATTATTAATGTATAAAATTTTTCGCCATTGTTTAATATCGTTATTATTATTGACATTGTACAATATCTTATCTTTTGAAAGTTTTTTTTTTCTTTTACTTAAGTCACCAATTAAATTTGGTTCATATTGGTTATTTACATCTATTTGTTTTATTAATGAAAGTTCCGACAGAAAATTATTAATATATATTGGGACATTAACTAGGCGATGTATCATGGAATGGATGGCGGAATGCTTCACAAAGTGTCTTAGAAAAATAAATGTGGTTAAAACAAAGGTTGATTGTTTCATTTGATGAAAATTATCATCATAGATTTTATTAACTCATCTTTGCCACTAAGGTTATATCCCAGTCTGAGGATGCCCGTGATAGGGTGAAACCGGTCGGTCGAAAATAAATAAGTGTAAAAAAGTTACAAAGGTTTTTTAATAAAAAAAAATTATAAATATTATTATTTAATGTAACATCTGAAAAATATTGGAACTTTTATTATATTTTTTTGTAAATGATATAAAATTCTCGGCAAAAAGGATGCTCAGTGACTGTCCGGAGACCGTCATATTTGTTACCATCAATACACAAGGTTACTTTCCAAAAGCCAACACTTTAACATCAGTGAGAAATTCATCATAGGACAATTGTTTTTAAATTCGTACGGCAATTTGTTAAATATAAATGGTACAATGTATTCAAGGGTTCGTTGACCATATTTATTTTGAAATATTGGCACTCTCATTCCTATATTTTGTGTGAAACGTGTATTGTGTACATGATCCACCACTGCCTTATACGGACTTTCAGATATATGTTGCAGTGGAATTTTATGCCACAAAAGACCACGAACAGGTAATACATTAATTGATTTGTACATGATATCAATGTCTCGCCTTTGGTTAAAAACTGTTTTACTTACTAACAATTTTACCATGGCGTTTTGAATCAGCTGTAAATGTTTTATGTTGGTCTTACAGGAGTGTCCCCAAGAAGTTATACCATACCTTATAGTCGATTCTGCTAGAGACAAATAAATTAGTTTCATAGTTTTTATAGGCACATATAATTTTACCTTGTGGAGTTTTCCTACAATGGCTCGAAGTCGCTTACAGAGGTTGGAAATTTGTACGTCCCATTTCATATTACAATCCACCGTAACACCTAGATACACGTACTGGTTGACTAATTCGATACTTGTACACGCGCAGGGCTGTTTGGTATTATTGTGAATGCAATTAAATGAATGGGATATGATTACAGGTGCCTCGCTGTACCTTGCATGCGGGGATCTTATATGCATCAATTTCGTTTTTTTAGCATTGATTATTAGACCAGAGTCATGTGACCATTTTAATAAAGAAATAAAGTCTAACTGTAACAATTTTATTGCAGTATCTAAATTTTCATGGGATATTATAAGTGCTGTATCATCAGCGTATACATAATGTTTATCAAACGAGAATATTTTGTTCATAAGTGATACAAAGATAATATAGAGTGTTGGACCTAAAATTGACCCTTGTGGAGCTTCTTTAAAAGGCGACTAATTTATTTATTGAATAAATTTGATAAGGATCTTGTTTGCTCATTTATTCACTTGGCCATAACACGATTCATACCCAAGTTGATACTATACACACAGCCTACCGTTGGTAATAGAGCAATGCACGCCTCTGCCCCTACCTAGTACTTACCTATACCTATAGAAATATTATGATAAATAAAATGATTTTATGACAATTACACTAAATATTTCAAATGTGTCCGTTTACCTTTACGACTGTAAATGATTTTTTATGGTCATTGCGGGAAGGTTATTTTTATAAGCAATATGTATTACCTGGTGAGAATTATATTATTGTAATTCGTAAAATTACATTATGGCCATAATGTTTTGAATCATATATTGCCACACACAGTACTATCAACCTAAATGTTATAAAATGCAAATGAGACAATAATTTAATAGTAATTTGTTATGAAAAAGAACTTTCCAATTATGATGACCATTTGGGTCAACTCTGGTGACTACTGGTTCTGGATTTTATCCGTGTAGTCTCCAATATCTTCAGAGATTTTTAGGTAGAATGAATGACAAGTCGAAGTTCTGATAGAGTATAATTATGGTAGCCATGTTACAACACGCGAGACAACCTTTCAATTGCTTCTTTCAAACACTGAATCATAGGATCTCTTTCATAGTCTAAATTAAACTGTGGTTATGCTTTTTTCGCCAATGATCTTTAAATTTTCGTCTGTTCCCGGGCATCAACCACTTCCAAATGACCACGACACACTCAATAACTGATGTATTGTCAATGATATGCACGAAAATGTTGATAAATGTTACACAGCACACAGCACATACCGCAGAGGGTGTCACAGAACGCAGAGCACCAGGTGCGCCCCGCCGTATTACTAACACGACCTCTCGACCAACACTGGGGCGGAATGGTCAAATCATTAAAAAGTCATTGAAATTCAAATATTAAAAATAATATTTCACCGTTGCATGTTTCAATTTAGTTCTTATTGTTGTAATGATTTTTTTTCATTTGGAACATGTTTTATTATTTTTCCCAGCAAAGAAAGCGCTAGTTTTTTTATTTTTTTTAATAACATTAAAGTATTTGTTTTCCGTAGAATTTGTACTTGAAGTATGTTTTATTTATAAAGTGCCTTAGAGAGCTTGAGGTGATTTAAATAATCAATTTATTACAAGTTCATCAAAATATTGGTATTCACTTTGTGGCGGCATTATTAATAATTGAATTTAAAATTACTTTCTAATCACCACTTTATTAACATATTCATACAAATACAGCCGGTCTACAATTAAACAAATTTGAAATTTTAGAAATCAGAAAAAGTGTTAATAATCAATTAAATATGATTAATAAGAAAATATGTTTTTTAGCATAACTAACTGTCTCGTGAAATTATTTACAAATTAATGTTAATAATAAAAATTATTTATTTTTAATTTCTAATATATATTTGTTATTCAATGTTTTGTAATAATTTTTTATCAGCAATTTCGATTAATTATTACCTACTTTAATAAATTTTTCTTAATGTTTTTAATTTGTGTAATCTAACATTATTGTGTTCTATGTTTATCATTTTTTCTATACTTGACTTCATTATTTTTTTTAGTATTCTGTATATTCCTGATGAGGAAAGCATCGCTTTCTAAACAAGTTGATATGAATGTATTAATAAAGTGGTGATTACAAAGTAGCTGTTAATTAATTTATTCAATCAAGTTATTATTATTAAAGTTCCTAATGAAAACAAATATATGATCTGTTTTTTTTTCACAAAATTTTTAGTTGCAATAGTAGTTCAACCTATTCGATATTAAAATATTAAAAATTAAATCGACATGGTCTATACATAAATCCTGTTTTAAAATGTGTACCTTCACTGAAGAGAAAATTAAAGATTTTTTCTTAGTTTACTGTGAATTGTCGTGAAAGATTTAAATTATAACCTAGATTTGCTATTAGACAAAAATAAACATCAGCATCGAGTCTTGGATTGTAGGCATCAGTAGCTAACTATATCAACCCCGCGAATGAGTACGTCGTGGTTTGCGTGAAAACCGTACCCACTACTTACCATAAGAGGTTTTTTTCTGGCAGATATAAACATAAACACTTACTTAAAGAGCTTTATGTTGCATCCGGCGCGGCACCTCGACTGTACGTTGTATGGTACTATACGGTGTTCGGTTCTGCCGTACCGACTCGCACACCGTCGAGTCATAAGATCCGTCCTGACTCCGAGAAGAAGGGACGCATTACCAGGCAAGTGCAAGGTAATAAGGAACTCCAATCCTTTTAAAAATATTTTTTATCAATAATTACGTTCAAGTTTTAATACCAGTATATTTAGTTTTTTTCTGAAGTTAGTTTTCATAGTTTCAATTTTTCAAAGCGCGCCAAAACGCTCAAAATCTATGGCTGGTCAGTTTTGATCAGTTTTGAGGTTAGAATGTCAAATTTCAAAACAAGGATGAATTTTACTGTACTTAATTTTATATTCTATTCATAGTAAACCATAACTAAATATAAGTAATAAAATTATGTACCCTTTTAGAAACTTTAACTCAAAGAAAATAATAGTATTGACCATTAACATTACCATTATATGTGTATTGGTAATTGGTTTTGCTCATGAATACTCTCATTTCTATAATTAATTATAGTTTTTTTATTATTTTAATATTGAATACTAATTATAGAGCTTGAAGTTGAGATGGCCCCCCCCCCCCTCTAGGCTTTAAAGATGTGATGGCCCGTCCTTCCTTCGTTTATGATTTAATTTAGCAATAGACTTCCGTTCGCGCCACCGATTTAAGGTGACTCCTCTACTGCCGCCTTAAATTTTCCTAACTAATGTGATCGGAAAACTCTTTGTAGTTTTCCTTTCAATTTGAGGTTTTTCTCCTCCTTGGCCAGCGTGTAACGTCTAGCCCTATGCTAACATTCGAGTGTTTCCGATTTTCATGATTTTTGCGGAAAATTACGCACTAGAATGTGGTCAATTTGCCAAAGCTTCTCCGTCAATTACCCGTTGTGTACTTTTTTGTTTCGAATTATTGGAAAAACAAGGCTTTATTTGTGGTAACCCCTATTCTTTGTAGCGTAGGCAGACTCTCGCACACCATTGACAGAATTCATATTCCTAACATTTCTCCTATCTTAGACTTTAGTGTTCTGAACTCTCTATTATTATCCTACTATGCAATCTACGTTAATTTCCTATAGGAAGACTAGCATTTTCCTAACTTTACCCCTAAATTTTCTATTTTTCTTCTATCGTGAGTTTAAATGGGAAAACTTAGCTTCTGGGCTATACTAATTGCACTATTCCTGATCTATATAATACGACGTAGTTTCAATTTTAAATTTGGTATACATAAATGTAATGATCACAGTATTATCGTCTTTCCTCATCGTACTAAGTGTTATTCTACATGGATTAGTTTCAATGAATTTCATGGTTAAAAGGTACAGTTTTACTTGTTTTGGCGCCATCTCCATCCTCTCCTAAATTTGGGAAAATTACATGATTAGGTTTAAGTTTTCACAGCTTTTGTTATGACGAGAGATCGAATACAGTTTGTTTTGCTGCAATTCGGCTCCAGACCTACCCCTAAAGTACTCAGATGACCACGTTTCCGGTCAGTAACTCTCTCTTCACAGACGCACAGCCTGACCAAATCGGTATACGTAACCTCTTCTTTTAGTTCGTGCGCTATTGGTCATCCCCTGTACCGTGACGGAAAGAGCACCTTCCTTATCCATGGGTCCGAGACCCTCCGAATTCCCGTCCTCCAGACAGTTACATTTAAAGGAGATCAAACCGGTTCCGTCCCCTCGTCAAGCAACATTATATACTTGCGAATTTTTGCAAAGTCCGGGTTGAAAGGCCGTCCCCCGCATCAAGAGTTCAGAGATAACCACGCTTAAATCAGCAATTATCTCTGCCCAATCGATAGGTACAAATTATAAATATATGTAAACAATACGAGTTTTTTATAATCCACAATACTCCAGTTTTCCCAGAAAATTGTGGATCTGACATCTCCAACACAGGTCGTGAATCTGTGCCAGATATTCAGATATATTACATATCAAAATACATAAAAGTGATAATACAATATATATAATAGATTACTTTTGGTTTGGTTGACAGGTTGATTTAATGAGACCCTGCTATCTCATGTAGTTTGAATTTAACTGTAGATTGATTTTTGTTTTGGAGAAAAGGTAGGACTCCAAAAGCCCAAAATTCGCAAGGCCTGAACCTTGAAAACCTAAGTCGAAGATAAAATTAATTTTATAACATAACTTGGGAACGTATTGTCGACGAATGATTATGCTTATTTTGACATTTCTAATAATGTGGGTTTTTGTTTGTTCTGTTGAATTCATCAATATGTTCGAACGGATGTGGGGCGCCTTTGAATTGAATCTTTCCATGAAAATGGCGCTATAAAATTATGTATGTACGTAAACTACAAATACGTGATTTCTAAAAGATGATAATTCATCGCAAAATATGATAGTTATTTTTCAATTAAATGTCGACGTTTGTTAAGGTACTTATTCTTCGTAAGATGTACTGAAATTCGAATATATATATACATACTTATACGTATCTACATACTTCGATAAAAGAAGGGTGTGGTTTGGAATGTTGACCTAGTTATAATAACAGTCGAGGATGTAGGTCGTTGAGATATGCGACAGTTATAAGGTGTCAGAGACCCCCGTCAGGAAGCATAACAATTAGGATTCATTGGTTTGTTTTAGACTGATAACGATCTTTGAATTAATAAAAATCGTTTGGGTTGTTGGTAATTTTAGTAACGTTAGTTTTGAATTTATATGTTAGGAAAATATATATATTAATAAAATAAATTGTTTTTTATAGGAGATATACATAAATATAATAATTGGTTTTATATATATATACATATTAAACATTAAATATAAATATATATTTATACATATAATATATGCATTTAATATGTGCGCTTATACATCATTAGAAATATAATTCATGTCTCCGTCCTCGCCTTCCCCGGGAGAACCTGAAAACTTGTATATTAAATTGACTCACCTGAATTCCGACAAATTCATAATTTTTCCAGACGGGTTATACACGCCAATATGAAGATTCAGAAAATATTGAACTTCCCTGCCTGGAATGTTTAATCTAAGTTAGAAATATTTACTTAATACAATCTAGTGTTTCCTAATTTCAATTCGTGATCTACCGATTTGTACTATTTCTTCAAATTTAATGATCTCTAAATCCAAATATTATTAGATAATATTTAAATTTTGTTGTTTTATTTTCCTATTTTATTCTTTGTACTCACGTAATTCTCTTTACTAACTATTAATTAAATCCGTAAACCGAACGCTTGGTAATATTTTAGAACTTTATTATTTTTCTTTGACGAAATTAATCCCACGCTAGGTATTAAAAATGAATTATATGAAACTAAGACTCAGCTGTTTTTAAACTTTCACTTATTTTAAACGCAATTATATTTAATTTTTCTTAAACTCGTAATAAATTCAGTTCAACATAAAATATGAATTAAATCATATTTCATTTAACTAATTTTAATTAATTCACAGAAGCAATTTAAAAAAATCTTTAAACAAATAACTTTATTAATTATAGAAATTTTTCAATATTTATTAAATTATTATTAGTATCACATTGCACTTATAATTTTGAGAAAATTAAATCAAATTATTGTTACCAACTTTAATTGCGACTTTTAGAATCTTTAACGTAATTTAAGTATTATTAATTTTTTAGGAAATTTCACTATTTATGAAACTATTATTGTATTAGATCAACAAGAGAATTTATTTTAACACTTTATTTATTAGAAGACGAAATTTTTGAAGTCCAGGAAAAACACTTTTTAATCACTCCGCACGCAATTAACGACGTATCAACTCGAGACGAACTGCCTTTAAGAAAATTTTAATATTAATTTAAACACAAATATTTTGTTTATTTTAAGATGAAATTTTTTTGAAGTCCAGAAAAACACTTTTTAATCACTCCGCACGCAATTAACGACGTATCAACTCGAGACGAACTGTCTTTAAGAAAATTTTAATATTAATTTAAACACAAATATTTTATTTATTTTAAGATGGAATTTTTTTTTTGAAGTCCAGAAAAACACTTTTTAATCACTTAAATACCGATACGCCCGTAATCAACTATTTCTTCCAACTTATTTCGCGACGGACTCCAATCAACTTCAATTCAAACACTTTATTTATAAACACTTTCGATTATTATAATTTCACTTAAAACCACCAATTTTAATTAATTCACAGAAGTAATTTTTAGTATCAACTTAATTATAATGAATTTTAGAAACTTCAATATTTATTAAATTATTATTGAATTAAATCAAACTATTGTTGAATCAATCCAACAACTATTTAAAAGAATTTATTTAAAACTTTAAGAATCAAATCAAATGAAATTTTTCTAAGTCCAAAAACAAAACAATTACACAATATCGATCGGCACGTAATTAATCTTCCCGGCGTTTCTCGCGACCAACTCCCTATTCCCTCATTACATTGCCTTATATACCTAGCTTAGAATCAAAAGGATTTAACTCCATTCCATACCTACATTACATTATGTTCTTTACCAACTCGTAAACCTATATGTAAGTAACACTAATTTCGAATGTAATTCTTCAATGTAAATATTTAGATAATATCTGGCCCGCCTCTGAATCCATCACTTTTCCTCACTCCGGCCAGGATCGAATTTAGTTCATTCCTCTAGATCGCCCTGCTGTTCCTTATTATAGAATTGGAAATTTCGATTCATGTTTTTTTTTTTCTGAAAATATTATCTATCGCTTATTCTTTGGTCGCCTATGAACTCGGGTATCTCGTATTTATAGCCACTATGTCATTATTGAATTTTATTTAAAGAAGCGCCTTCTTCACATCGTTCAATTTTAGAAATTCCCTTAGTCCCTGGTTATCTTGATATGCGATATCTTTTTTATTTATGAATTTTCCGATGGTAACATGGTTTTTCTCTGATCTAACATGTGAATATTCGATTAACGCATATTTTCGTGCAATTCTCAATTGATCCTAATATTGGTGTAAACACTTTATAATTTCTTCCCCACCTCACCTGCCTGAGTTAATAAATATACCTTTCCAGAATGATTTTTTCAATGTGTTGCACTGCTTCTTCCTGGTCTAGCTGTATTACACCTTTTGCATGTACCTGTCGTCTGCTTATACTTTCATCCGGGTCGATTGATATCATCCTTAATTGATTTTTCACTACCTTTAATAATTTTATGTATTAATTTATTGGCGTTTTTACCTGCGATTTACCTACCCCAAACCTGGTAGATATGAGTTCGTTCACTTCTTTCCTGGCCACTCCCCTTTCTCCATTCCACTCTAACTCAATATCACATTAGCTTACTCATTATTATGGGTAATAACCATTACTTTTGTAAAAAACCGATATAAATCAGAGTTTATCGAAAACTCATTATTTTTTATTACTTTTCCTTAAATAAATATTCCTATCTTCCCTATATAAACTTAATTGTTTGTTTGTCTCTTTATCACCTGAGTTTCATGTTCATCTGGTCGCTTAAATAAACAATTCTTGTCGCCTTGTTTACATTAGTCATTGACAACCTCAAAATTTTACCTAAATGTATCGAACTATATTCAAAGTAGTAGTCCATATATCTCAATATTTCTATTGAATTCCTTCAGTTTAAATTTTATAATTGATTGATACATTTCTCATCTACATTTTCATAATATCTGATGTCCCGAATCTACTCAATTAATACCTTTTATCACCTAAAATCAGTCTAGTTTCACTCCCTTGTAATTATCTACGTTCCTGAAATTAGAAAATTGTACTCCTATTTCACATTAGTCTCGCCTAAATCGCCTCTTAAGTTTGCCGAAGTTTCCATACTGTATAATTCTTGTTTCTTCCCTTTTTCATCTGTTGAAACTATTGTTCTCTGAATTATTTTCTCTAATTCGTTGTTTTTCCGCTTAACCTTACATGACACGCCTCTCTGTCTAAATTCTAATGCAAACACACCTTTCCCCGTGCAAGATAAATCCTCACTTTGTAGTTTTTTATTTGTAATTAACATTTTGCGTATTATTTTTACTTCCTACTTCCATTTTCAATGGTTATTCATCTCTGCATTTCCCATTGTTTCCTTTAAAGTTCACGACCTCTTCTCGTCCTGTTCGACCGCTAGTGAAATGTTTACATTATAGGCCGTTGATCTGAACCCTTTCGATTCACATAAATAATTAATATTTCCTTTGTCCTGTCACCACTAATTGTTGTTTATGTAAAACGCTCGTTTGATTGGTAACTTTTTCGTTGATTTCACCCAATCCTGTGATGTTTATTTATAAGAGGGAACGCCTTCTTCTCACTGCCATCTCGTGGTTTTATGTTGCAACGAGTTTTATGAATCAAAAATTATTGGATTATAATTCACTGTAATCAAACTCTCCACAAGTCGATAGATGTCGCTCCCTTAAGCTTTTCTAGCATGAAAGTTATGCATATAAAAAAAAATATTTTCCAGGGTTCTATTAAAAGAAAATGATGATGGTTAGACCATTACAAAGTCACCGAGATTAAGTTTAAATTTCGCCAAAAGTAAAAAAATACAAAACAAAACCGAAAAATAAAAACTGTCCATACTAATCCAAAAACAGAAAGCGCACGTGACGTCAGATGTTCCGAATGCAATGGTACCAACGTAACAAGGTGATTTGGTGGGATAATTTTTTATTCACTTTTAAATAACGATCTATAAATTCTACGTACAAATAAATACATTTAATAAAAGTTAACAACCCTGGAGTACCTTATTATCAAGCAATAGTTGAATATTAATATGAGGCTCAAAATATTATGTTAGTCACGAGCGATTTCGTTTGCCCTTTCGACTGCTTAAAAAATAATTTATTGGTTGGAAACTACCTCGAACGCTGGGAGCGCGGTGTGTGGACGGGGCTATGAAGTACAGTGCACAGTGTACAGTGCACAGTGTGCCGGGCTTAGAGGAGAGGGGAGCGACTGTAGAGCGAGTCCATGAACTGTGTAAAGAAGTTGTAATCATAATACGGGCGGTGTTTAAGGTACAATGTAAGTTTATGCTAAAAGTTAAGTTTGTTTCACCTCACTTCGCCGTGCTAACTTTTTTACAAACTAATGAGTAAAAGTTTTAAAGCGATATGTAAATAAGTTTTATAACACCTGTTCGCTGAAAGAGAAAACTTTTAATATGTCACCGTACAAGATGGTTTGTGAATAGTGTATTTATTTTTCAAAGCAGGTTACGGTCTACGAATATCTGTAAATACCCAATATTAATAAATAAATAAATAACTGATTCAATGAGTGGAAATTGATCGTTAGCCAACATTAATTATTTTGTTTAAACCATTATTTTAATAAATAAATATCTGCATGTTTCAAAAACAAAACCAATATTTTTTTCTAATTAGGATACAATGTATACTGAAAATTATGACATAAGCATAGACAAAATAATAACGATAAGTGGTGAGATAAGGTAATCAATTAGGAATGAATTTAAAAATAATTTCATAACATTATTAAAAAATATATGTACTATTATTTTATATACATATTTCAGAAATGGAAAATTAAAACATTTTTTTTACTTATCGACCCCTTGGAATAACACGGTTCCATCTGACACTCCAATGTTATGGTATAATGAGCCTTAAAATTTCTCTCTCTAGAGCAAATTATTAAATGACATGGAAACTTGCTATTTCAAGGGGTTGTTATTTATTAAATAGTGATTTTAAACAAAACGTTTTTATCATTAATTATTAAGATTTTTCACAATGGCTTCGGAAGGCGAAACCTCTGTCATGCATAGAAATAACTACACATATTTTTTGTACAACTTTAATAAAAAAAAAAACAGAAAAATGTATATGTGGGTATAATTTTTTTTTTCTTTTATACAACGTCATCAAATTGTGTGACTTATTATTTTGTAATGTATATTCCGTTATTCTGAATCTGCATGCAAATCCTTAAACGGAATATTTTATGATTCTTTAGTCGTAAGTCTTTCATGAAAATACTTCAATTATTATTGTTTCCTGAATACCGTTATTTATTTGTAAGAAAAAAAACAGCTTTTAATATAGATTTATATAAAAGGAGGTTTATCAGAAGGTAAGCCAACAAAGTTTCTTATGCTACGAGTTGTTAAGTATAGATATTTTATTAGAAAAAAAAAACAAAATAAGATGGAAGGGGGGAGAGGAAGAGGAACATAGGATCGGGACAGGAGATGCTCTCAATATATTTTATACTGGTGCATTAATTAATAGTCTTACGTATTACTTCGGTTCGATATTTAGAAAGGGTATCGTGAAGAATGTCGATATTGTGAAATTATACATTATATTACGCACAAATACGGGGAATTGGAGAATTTATCCCAAGATTGGCCTTGCATGCGAGCAAATAAAAAAAAAAACGGTTTGTCGGATTGGTCTTAATGGTATGTGAATGTTTATAAAGTTAATGAGCTCTGGCGAGTCCAGGCCATTATTCATAATTTTAAATAACAAGATTTGATCAAATACCGCGTATAAGCGTCGGGTTTGAAGCGTGTTGAAGTAATGGCATTTTAAGAATTCGGTATTATTTACAAAGTGTAAATTAAATTTATAACTTATATGATTAAAGAATTTACATTGAATGCTTTCGATTCTTTTAATACGGTGTATATAAATATAATTTAATCTGTGTTTGCTTTCCTTAAATTTTTTAAGAGTTTTCAATCAGTATTTTTGGAGCAGGAACCAATTCAATTAATTTTGGAGCAGGAACCAATTCAATAAATTTATCCTGATATCTTTATCCTATAATATTTATTTAACAATTATTTCCAAGGGGGGGGGGGGGGAAACACACAGAGGTATTTGGGTGATTAAATAACAATATTTTCTAATTAATATTTATCGTTATGTTGGTTTTTATTCGTAAATTACACATTTTGAAATATAAATTTGTTTTTTATTTTTATTTTCATTATTAATGATATGATCTAGTTACCTTAAAGCAATAATTTCATGTCTATTTAAATATGTCGAAGATACATACGTAATTTATTTTGCATCTTTATCACGTACGCAGAAGAAAACTTTGAAAGCCTTTGATTTCTTGCGTGTTCAAATTTTGCCGAAAATCCCGCTTGGTCTGCTAAAATTTCGACTGTATTTTTTTACGCCGGCATCTTTACGAGCGGAGAGGGTACTTAGGGCCTTCCTTTGTTTATATTTTTGCTCCTAAAGCATGTCTAGGGCCGGAATTGCTCTTTACTCTTTGGCCTGACTCGACACAAATTAGGGAACCGCTGCGTGAGATGAGAGGCTTCAGCTCTCAATGCCGCCTCCTGCCGGCGCTATTACTCGTAGTGTGCCGGGCCATCCAGCCCGCCAGCCAGCCAGCCATCCAGCCAGTCTGCCAGCTAGAGTGACAACCTTCACAGAACCTCTCTACTCCTCAGTAGCTCTCAGGGCACTCGCACCGAATGCGTGCATAATTGATATTGTGACTTACTGTACGAGGAATATACGCGACTTAACTGTGGTTTTATTCTCTTTGCCAACTCCCGGCCCCAGATGAAAGGCGAGGCGAGCAGCAAGTAACGTGGATACGCATTTCTCGTTAAATCGTCAAATGACTTACCTTGTTTCAAATATAAGACATGTTTGTATCACAACATACGTCGAAAATGTATAAATCTACGTCTGAATAAAATATGTTTAATATGTTATTAACTGTTAGCTGCGCCCTCTTCGGGCTGCATCCATGAGTTTCATCGTCGACTCATAAAGCTGAGTAATATGTAACTCAACCTTATCAATATTACTCAATAATATTATATTTTTTTAGAACTCAATTTTAAATCCATTTTTTTCTCATAGCACAAACCAGTACCTAACAAATACATGTGCAAAATTGTTTACTCTATAATATTTGTTTTTCTAATCTCTTCATAAGTACGTTAACAATTTTTTTTTCTGTACTTTTCTTCACATATCTTTATACTTTTTCTAGATATATTATATTACCATACTATATCAATACTACTTTTTACCCTTCTATTTTTGTGTAATGGCACTAAATGTGAACTAGACTTGTCAATTTGACTGTTCTAACAGGATTTGTTCTCAGTTGGGCAGTCAAAGATTTCTTATATTTTATTGTTTAATAATTTGTGTATTTCAAATAAGTAAAATAAATTAAAACAAAAAGCAAAACCTAAATATGTTTTTTATACTACCTCAACTTTCACGGAATCACTGGCATTATAACACTTTTATTGGGTGAATATTATTAGTTGAACCGAGAAGGTGGGAGAAAATGGTTGGTTGCAAGTAGCTTGCTATTCAGATCTAATTGAAAACACAGATAAATCAATTTTATTTTCATTTTGTTTTTTTTGTTTTATCATTACAACACTAGGGCGATATTCTACCTTCTATTCTGAAACGAAGTGGTAAAAAATCGAGTCCATGTTGTTTTCTGAAAGAACTTAAAGATCGGTTAAAACGATAAATTCTGGGCAATTCGCCACTAGCAATATATTTCTTCACTGCTTATGTATATTAATTGTTGTGTCTTTCACCCGTAAGGGTACTTTGTTTTATTTAATGTGAAAATGTTTCTATTCTCATGAAAAATAAGATATTTATATATCAAGTCATGTAATCCACGAAGAGGTAATCTCCTGTCCCACCTGGCGGGTGGTTGGCTGGTTAGTTGCAGCGTGCTGGCTTGATTGGTGCAACCCATGTAACATTTATTGATTGAATAACGTCAATATCTATTTAGTAACTGGCTAAGCCCCCGGCGCCCGGCAGCCTCTTGATATTCCCCGCAGTACGCGGCGACCGATCCCTTACTCTGCAGATCTCGCGTAGGGGGGGCGGACTGATAGGGGCGGAGGAAATCGGGGAGATAAGGGGGTGGTATTGATTCCACCCACAGCAGCACGGCCACACGCTATAAAGCACTGAACTGATGCATCGGAGGGCATTCACTAATAAATATTACCCCTAATCCCAAATGTGTACGAGAGATAATGAGTTAACAAGAATACTTGACAACAGGCAATACATTTCAATTATTATCCAAAATCAGCAGAACCCAGAAACCGCCAGCCGATTGGTAGTAAATCTAAAATCGACTGATGATTTTATTAACGGGA
Source organism: Halesus radiatus (assembly GCA_022606495.2). Classification (NCBI taxonomy): domain Eukaryota; kingdom Metazoa; phylum Arthropoda; class Insecta; order Trichoptera; family Limnephilidae; genus Halesus; species Halesus radiatus. The sequence goes on from JAHDVE020003585.1 coordinate 20,576, forward strand.
TTGTACTTCGGAAACCATTTTAGTGTTTGCTCTTTTGTGCAGTACCTATTCACTATTGTAATACACAAATGTATTATATACAATTCATATTGTTTAAAACTAACTTTTAGACCCAATTATCTCTTATCGGCAAGAAAGTTAGGTACAAAAATGTTTTCAACGACTTCAAATAAAGTGGTGAAAACCTTTAAACCTCTTCAGGCGATACCGTTTTATCTATTTTTTATGTTTTGTAATAATTAATATTAAAAAACATATACTGCACAACAACAGGTATGTTCCGCTACTTCCTCCGTGGTTGTAACGCTGAAAAGATCCATGCAGTGTTTTGGATCCACGGCAATCTCCCGCCCTTCCTGAAGCCAGAAATAAATATTGTTATTATTAACCATGTAGATTCTGATATCGGCTAACTTATTCTCTCTTGGAAAATTTTCCTTTGTTTTTTTACATAATTTTTTTCGTTTTTTTTGTCTATTTCGAGGGTGTATCTTTTATTAGTGTTATTTTTCTGAGGTGTATACATATTTTTACTGTTGTTTTATTTTCATATATTAACTTTTAAAATTTCTTAATGTAAAACCAAATATTATATACCAATTGACTGTCCCGTGGTGAGTTTTGTTGATTACGCATTACTCACGAGGGCGCAATTTTAATTATTATTTTTTTTTAAATTAATTTCTGTATAATTTTAACATTTTAAGTATAAATATAAAACATACATATATATAATAGAATCTTTTCCATAGTCCTCCTCACTCAAAGATCCTGTGCTTAGGCAAACTAGGTTTATAATAAGGGAGTTTCACCGATTTCTATATTTCAAATTAAGGGTATTTGCATTAATTTCTATAACGTTGTTTTCTAGTCAGTTCTTCTTCTGTTAATTCCTTAAGCCAAGTTTTGTTGGACTCAATGCAATTATTGATTAAATTACTTTATTTTACACTAAGTAGGAGTTTGCTATATAATTTGACAACTAAAAATTCAGAGCTTCTTTGTCCAAATGCAGTATCATACTTAGATACATTTAGCTTGTCTAGTTGCTTTGCTCTGGTATTATGATTATGAGGAGTGATAGCCACTTTGTTATTTTTAAGACGATGAACTATAATATTTTTTGCTAAGATTTTTTTAAAAGAATATTTAAAAATTTCCATTGTTGACGTCCTTACGGGGACCTTTAAAATGATCTTTATGATGAATTTTTGTGTTGTATTTAGTGGTTTTATGTAATTTGATACACCTGAGTCCCATCCCAAAACTTCGTAGTGAGATCCATTTTCAAAAAGTGAATAAATTAATTCAACCTAACGTTTATCACCAGCTTACACCCAAAACACAAGAGGAGGTAATCTATCTACTGGCTAGGTAGCAGTAAAATTTATGTGTTTTTTTTTAAATGTGTCTTTTTTTTAACTAGCGCCGCTCATCAATTTTTTTACAGTTAAACCTTACCAATTACAACACCTCGCAAACTAAAATGAATAATCTTTCCAATTGGATTTCCACAAATCAATAGCCAGCTTAATTAGTCTCGGTTCTGCGAAATAGCTTTAAAAAAAATTTTATGTCCTCTCTAATTTGAAAGTTCTTTGAGGTTTAAAAGTAATTTAATGAATCCTCACAAACTGATGATTATAGAAATCTCAGTTTAGAGGCTCACAATAAGTACGGTGGTATCGAGTACTTTAAATTACACCATTATGAATATTCTTCTTCATTTTAATTTACTAATGATGTCTTGTAATAAATAAGAAAATCAAGAAAATGTTTACAAGATCTTTGTTTTATCAGAAAAGTAGCTGAAGCACCCGGCGTTGTCCAAGGTCATGTACGGTTTGGAGTATAATTTTAATGATGTACCCACTAATTTTCTTAACGTCGAGTGGGCAAAATTTAATTATCAAATACCTACATTCTGCTTTATGGGTTAGGAAAGGGGGATGGTGGTAGTTTTCGAAATCTCATATAAATAGTGACCTTCCTCCTGTTTTGAAAGTTAAGTGTGCAAAATTTTATCAAGCATGGACTGAAACTGTAGATTTCTATTCAAAACAAACACACACCGCCCGGGACATACTTATTTATAGAATAGAAGATAATAATCAAATAAAACAATCAAACTTTGTTTTAACAACATTTATTTTTCACGCCTACCAATTTCGAAACAACCGTTCCATCGTCAGGGCAAAGCAAATACTAAAAAAATATTTCAAAATGATGACAGAACATACATATAACTGTCACAGGGGGTTAAGGGGTGATATATAGTAGAAGATGATAATGTTCATATATATCTTTAGGTTTTATCTTATGAAATACATATTTCAAGACAACTGTAAATATTGTACGTGCCAATAATATTGTTAATAAATGTATGTATTTAGGTAATAGCTCATGAAATATATATTTTATAGCATGTGATACGTAGGCATTCGCAGGGTTGAATAATAATCGCTAATCGTAATCTCCTTATTAATTAAGAATACAAGTAATAATAATCATCGCCAGGTGACCTAAAGCTCATTGTAATCTGTATAGAAGGATATTAAATGAAATGCAAACATAAAATAATGATATGCAAGTAAAATGGAAGTCACGAAACATTTAAAATTGCTTCAAGTGAATTCAATTCTCGTTTAATGGAAGCAATCTTCCCAACAAGTCCTCCATTGATATGCTTAGTGTAACCCTAAGTGACCAGCTCAGGTATGTGGGTTCCATCGAAGCCAGCGTAAAGTTAGCTTCTCAGAATCTGGGCGTATTGTACAGAGCCCCCCGATACTTAAGTACACAACTGCTGACCCTGTACAAATCGCAAGTACGCCCCACTCTAGAATTTGGCATCCACCTCTGGTCGGAAGCCCTAAAATGTCTGAAAAAAACCCATGACTTTGTGCAGAAACGGGCGGTCTGTTTGATAGAATCGCCTATCTTAACAAACGGATTGCTTGGAGAACAGACGTCAGGTGGGAATGCTGTCCTTGTTTTATCGCTAATGGAAGATGCTCTGAAGAACTAACGACATTGATTCCTTCGGCACCGGTGCATAGTCGGGAAACACGCCAAACGCGCGTCCAAAATTTGCACAATTGACATTTGTCGCATGAGAACGGGTCGCTTCAACGACTCCTTCTATATTCAATAGCTCGGCTGTGGAATGATCTGCCGGCCTCTGTGATTCCTCCTTCCTACAGCATGGATCTCTTCAAAACCTGTGTTCACTCCTTCATATCCTCTAAAATACCCTATACGAGTACACAGCATTTCCAAAGATAATTTAAGCATTGAGAGAAAATAATTTCACTCAGAGCCTCCTGTATGGAGTTACTATAAAAAATAAAAACAATATATATACGAGTATATATTGCACTGTAGGGCAGAAATTATGAGCTTAAATTGCAGAAGCGAAGGTACTGTGAAATATGTAAATCAAATGACGCCTCCAGCGGCGTTGCTGATGGGCAGAAAATGTTCCGTCTAGCTCCTACTGTGTTCGTGGATGCTGAGCTCGCCAGCCATCCACGCTGCCGACAGAGATTTGCTTCTGGTCGCTGTCTGGAGCAATCGCAGGGGCTCCAGAAGTTGCGGGGATCGCCAAAGACTCCAAGGCGGTGTCCTGAGGTATAGACGGTGCGGGTGCAGGCGGAAAATGGAGTCGGAGCCATGATTCTTCAAATCCGAATGTTCCAGTGGAAAAGAAGATTTCCAGGATATGAATGATCACAGATGATAAATAAATTGATAACAAGATTATATTGGCGAGGTGATAGGTCGACCAGCCGCGAGAGATGTCGACCGAAGTCACCCACGGCTGTCCAATGAATGGCGGTCAAATCCGATCAGCTACTTTGAAAACCTGTCAATACATTTCGTCAACTTACCCAACTGTACCGAACAATTATTGAATAACCGAAGTGTTACCAACTTAAGCAGTCTATATGTCATTTTTCTAAAGGTTAAGGTAACCACACACAGACATGTTCTAGTTACGAATATTATACGTGACATCTATTAGTTACAGTTAAACATTATGCAATCTAAGTATTTATTTATCCATAATTTTGACAAGTTTGAAGTCATAAAACGGAAATCAGCTAAATTTCGTTAGCTCCTCGCTCTGCCACTATTTTTGCTGCAAAATACCAAAAAGTTTACAGAACATTCTCATCAACTATCAAGAATGAAAACAAAAATAAAAATTCGAAAATTTTTCAGTTCAGAAGCACAGATAAAAATGGTGTACCACAGGGAATTGTAATGGGGGCGTGTGGAATGAACAGATGGAATGAAGTCGCGAACCTACGCGTGCGCTCAGTCCACGTCCACAGCCTAGCGTTCTCCGACTTTCGGCGGGAAGACGTGTGCTGATAAAATGCTATTCATTTCAGAACAATTTCTTACAAATATGAAATTTTATTCAAAATGAAAAGGTTGTATTATTTTGTATCAATTATCTTGGTAAAAAATATGTGATAATTGTTTTTACAATCGTATAGGTAACAAAGGAATAAATATTCCGTTCAAAGATGAACAATTAACTTCATTAATGAGGAGACCAATTAATTTGATATCCTATGTAGCTTAATTTAATTTATTTGTTGAAGAAGAAAATATTAACAAATTTCAAATGAAACAAAAAAATATTTCGTAATGGCGGCGTGGGATAGTATCTACCTACATATATATTAGATAATGCAAGTTTGAACAATTTTTTTCTAGATATATACACGTGGGTTGCAGAAAACCAAAGCACGGAAGAATAATGAAAACCTTTCAAATCACAAACATCTCTTTTAATAAGCAAGATTACAAATAATTAAGTTTTAAATAGAAGTAAAAACTGTGTTTTATCGGGAAATCAAAAATGTTTTTCGATATCCCGATAAAAATTTTCTGATGAACAAATAATTGTAATATTTTCTATTAGATAAAAAAAATATCATATGTTTTAATTCAAGATAATAATAAAAAATATAATTACGTAGTTATAGGAAAATTACGTTTCTCACTTAAAACAATCATATATGTTTTTTTTCTACTCTTCCATTAAAACCATTCGCTTGTGAATGGAGAGGAATTTACACTGATAAGTAGGTATCTTAGTGGTACATAAATTCCAAATAGAGATGAGAATAAAAAAAAATAAAAAATAAAATTTATCCTGTCAACTTGAAATTCTAATAATTAAATGTTTTAATTACTAAAACACTTAATTTGTAACCTTTATTGTATTTATACCGTATACTTCATAGAACGTCTGAATATTAACAATTTATTACCACTTTTCTTTAGAGACAAATTACATTACAATAACGAATTCCACACACACTACACAAGACAAAGAGGAAATATTAGACTTAAAATAAATAAACAAATCCCAAACACAAAATTGATTAATTCATTAAAATGTGCTTAGTTCCCAGTGAATTTAAAGAATGTACCTGCGTTAGGCATGTTTATGGTAAGGTATAAAAATACATATATACTAAGTACGTATTATCGACGAATTTGGTCATTAATTGATCCGCCAATAGGAAACCAGAAAAGTTACCACGCGTCACCTTATGCAAAACTTCAACGCATATGCAAAGCTGTTGTTGACCGTTAACTTTGTGATTAAACTACTATTGTAATATGAATGGTCACACATCGATATAATGACAGTTTGAACAAATTGAACACTTTATCATTTGTTGGTTTTTTTTTAAACGCTGGCTCGAAACGATCTGTGACGTACGTATTTTTTTTAATTTTCGTTATCTGATAATAATATTATTTAATTAATAATAAATTCCCCATCTAAAATACTTATAACTCTCTCAAATTTGTGCGTGAAAAATGATTTCCTACACTACAAAGTTAACCACTCCGTTGATGGAAACTTGCTGAAAAATAAATTCGCTCCATGTAGACCAACAAAGGGTAACAAGCAATGCTTCTTGTGATTTTTTTACTACGAGATAATGCACTTTCTTTTTAAAAAAATATTTTCGCCATTCGGTTGTCGTTTTTAAGATTCATATAATAATAATAATAATATTTGGATGATTTGTGTGCCTTCATTGTTAAAGATGTCCGGAATATTTCCACCAATATTCTGAGAATGTCAGTTCTACCATTTTCCATTACACAGATGTATATTTACAATGATCCACTATTGTGGCAAAAAAAATCTGTGCCTTCATTGGTAAAGATGTCTGGAATATTTCCACCAATATTCAGAGAATGTCAGTTCTACCATTTTCCATTACACAGATGTATATTTACAATGATCCACTATTATGGCATAAAAAAGAAATTACTTTTAATTATATACCAATATTGAATAGCAGAAAAAAAAATTATTTTAGTTAAAGGTTTCGTAAAGAGAGTATTCAACTTCATAATAACAATGAACGAATTATTTTATCAAGTAAAGGGTACAGTCAAGAACCAGATATACACCACTTCGATAAACAAGGCGCTTAGTGGATAATAATATGTTAATGCAGTAATGAATGATACGGGTAGTTATTAGACAGGTGAGTATTATTCAATTGGTCAAACCCGCGACTTCTGGGTTAGGGCAAACGCCTACCGCTAACTCGCGTAGACCTTAAAGGAATGTTAGGTTCCTGGGGTCGAAATATCAAATCGTTGATGAAAAAACGTTAGATAAAGTTAGTTAAATGATTAGAGTACTTAAGAGGAACGGCTACGGTGCCTATTTCATGCATAACTTAATTTTGGATTTGAGGCCAAAATACCCATCCAAACTAAATTATACATTTTTTTCATTAAAGGGTTACTAAATATCTAATACGGATGAGAAGTATTTTATTTATTTTTGTTTTAAATTATGAAGTATATGCCACGGAAAAAAACAATTTTCGTAATTTTAGAGGCAACTTATAAAATTATTTGCGGGATGATTGTATATTTTTTAAAATTATCATATTCGTCATGTTAATATGATTCCGTAAATAAAAACACAAAAATAAAACATTCGAAATTTTTTTTTTTTTTTGGGTAGGTATTTTAAATTATGTACGGCAAATTTGTTTTCCGACGCAAATTGGGCGTTTTTAATTTAATTTAAAGTCCACCATAATGTTTATTTAAAAAAAAAAATATGTTTCATTATATGTTCATACAGTACACAGGGTATATTTTTTTTAAATCACCGTTAGCCCCCAAATAATTGTTACAGGTGCCTCTAAAATCGCGAAAATCAATTTCTTTAATGGCCTATATTTCATAACGTAAAACAAAACTAAATAAATTACTTCTAATCCGTACAGATATATATGCTATACTTTTTGAGGAAAAAAAATCATTAGGTTAAGCTGAATATTTTGGCCTCAAATACAAAATTAAGTTTTCTATGAAACAGGCCGCGCAGCCGTTCCTCTTAACTAACCTATATTCATGTGAACATCGCACAAGGGTCCCAACTGCAAAGCATTGCAGGGAATGGCGCCAGCCTATATATCTGAACTATGCATCCCACAGGACTTAAGTGATAGACAGCTTACTCTGAGGTCAGCAGATCTAGTTGCTACTAATCGTCTATTGAACTTTCAAGGTCAAATCGAGTCGTCTACTATGATCGCTCTTTTCGTGTAAATGGCCCTCTCATTTGGAATAAACTTCCCCCAGCTCTTACTAATATCCAGAAATTGACTGAATTTAAACAGGCTTTAAAAACAAACTTATTTAAAAAATCCTGCTGTCTATAAATTTTAATTTCTCTTCAATTTATTGTAAAAAGTCATTTCCTCAAGCCTCTGGTAGTTGTTTGGTTTCAGTTTCCTCCGTATATATATATTTTTTAATTTTTTATGTGAAGTCCGTTATTGCTGAACATAACCCGACTCCTGTCTTAAAATGTTACTATTTTTGTAGTAATATTGTGAATGTGTTATTTTTGTATAGCCATATGTTACTGTAAAATATTTTGTAATTTTTTTATGAATATGCACCTAAGGAGTACTGTAGGAGTAGTATTAAGAATAAGCAGGAATGTATATAATATGTTAAGAATGTATAAATAGAATTTAAAAGTAGCACTGTAGGATACCATTGAATGGAGTTATTTAATCATTTTTAAGTTTATCTATAGTAAAGCGCACTTAGAAGTGAAACAACACAAAACTGCGCTATATAAATGCTTTGTTATTATTATTATTATAACTGCTCTCAATCTTCTGGAGGAAGTGGGACTTTGACATCCCAAATTGGGGTATGTTGTGAGGCTGATGATATAGGAGATGGGAAGGAGATGGGGTTGAAGAAGGTGGGGAAGTACCTGGGTATTTTGATCTGGTCACCAAATACGGCAGAAGCCATTTCAAGGATTTTTTTTTTTGATTATTCACAAAAAAATATTTACAAGCATGGTACAAGAAAGAAAAGTAAAAGATGTAGTCCTAATAATAATACTCGTACATACATAATTTATTCAATAAAAATCATATATACCTATAAAGCAGTGGCGTGCAGTTCATAATGACTGAAAAGTTGTGATTGGCCTGAGAAAATTAACCATACAAAAAAATACAGAAAAATCCAACAATTTTCTGATCAGAATATATTTCACCATGAATTTGGTAAGGAACTTGTACGCTCATTTATATATTTTAGATTATGATAAAATGATAATTTTCAGAAATAACTAACTAACCATCACAACATTTCTTGGCGAGGTAGGCAGAGGGGATAAACCTCCACACAACTCTGTCTAGGCATAAACTCCTCGCTTCATACATCGTCTCATACAAACTCTTTTTTTATTCCAACTCTTCAAATGACCCGACTTAGCATTTTATTAATTTGAACGTGTCATGTCTTCTTCACCATTTTCCAATATTCATTGCACACTAAATTTATACCATAAATTAGAAAACAACACGCAACCTACCTTTGGTTATAGAGCAATGCACGTTACAGACCTACAGTATATTTGCGGCACGTTCCAGAGTGGTAGATAGATACTTTTATGATCGCTCTGGTGAAAGACCACCATTCAGAATCAAAACACTGTTAAAAATAGATTTAGCCGTGTTTGGCGAACAAAACTCACAACCAAAAACCACTCAAACTTCACCCCATGAACCCTGAAACCCCTGCTAAGTCATCAAACGTAGAGAACTACTTAGGGTGACCTATAATAGAGGTATTGGTTATCCATTAAATGATTCCCGGGACGGCGATACCTACACCCGCCTCCCAAATTGAATCTAACAGGTTTAAATCAGTTGGGACTCTTATGCGGTTGGGACTCTTGTGCGGTTGCGACTCCTTTGTGCGGTTATGACTCTTGTGCCGTATTAATATAGAAAAATCATACATCATTTCATACATACTCTACTTTTAAGACCTGGAC